>JAUIMM010000241.1:0-27500 GCA_031769625.1 Taudactylus pleione
AGTCATCATTAAAACCATTTGGAAACAAATCAACTGTATAAATCTTGAACAGAGCCTCCATAATAACAAAAACAAATACAGAGGTTGAAAAAGAAAGAGGGTCGGGGGAAATGAGGGGGAGAGAGAGAGAAAGACAGAGAGAGAAAAAGAGAGAGAGAGAGAGAAAAAAGAGAGAGGGAGGGAGAGAAAGACAGAAAGGGAGAGAGAAAGAGAGAGGGAAAAAGGAAGAGAGAAAGAGAGAGAGAGACTGACAAAGGAAAAAAAGGAGAGAGATACATTGCTGTAGAAAACAATGTGGTGTACTGCACTTACGTGGCATGGAGACGCCACTGGTTGGTGGTGGTGGTATTGGTGCCGCCGGTGGTGATGATGGCGGAAGGACTGTGGAAAAAGAACAGTTTCCATCAAAACCATTTTGGAAGAGAGAGAGAGAAAAAGAGAGAGAAAGAGAGGGAGGGAGGGAGGGAGGGAGGGGGAGAAGGAGGGGGAGAGGGAGGGAGAAATACAGAGAGAGAATAACAGAGAGAAAGAGAAAAAGAGAGAGGGAGGGAGAGAAAGACATAAAAGGGAGAAAGAAAGAGAGAGGGAAAAAGAGAGAGAGATAGAGAGAGAGAGAGTGACTGACAAGGGAAAAAAGGAGAGAGATACAGTGCTGTAGAAAACAATGTGGTACTGCACTTGTGCGACATGGAGACGCCACTGGGTGGTGGTGGTGGTGCCGCCGGTGGTGGTCATGGTGGTAGGACTGTGGAAAAAGAACAAATAAACTGCATAAATTTTGAACAGAGCCTACATAAAAACAAAAACAAACACGGACAGAGGAAGAAAAAGAAAAAGGAGCGGGGGAGAGGGAGGGGGGAGAGGGAGGGAGGGGGAGAGGGAGAGAGAAAGACAGAAAGAGAATAACAGAGAGAGAGAGAGAAAAAGAGATAGGGAGGGAGAGAAAGACAGAGAGGGAGAGAGAAACAGAGCGGGTAAAAGAGAGAGAAAAAGAGAGAGAAAGAGAGGTGGGGGGATGGAGGGGAAGAGGGAGAAAGACAAAGAGAGAAAAAGAGAGAGAGAGAGAAATAGAGAGGGATAGAGAGAAAGACAGACAGGGAGAGAAAAAGAGAGAGGGAAAAAGAGAGAGATAAAAAGAGAGAGAGAGAAACTGACAAAGGAAAAAAAGGAGAGAGATACAGTGCTGTAGAAAACAATGTGGTGTACTGCACTTATGCGGCATGGAGATGCCACAGGGTGGTGGTGGTGGTGGTGGTGCCGCCGGTGGTGGTCATGGTGGTAGGTCTGTGGAAAAAGAAACATTTCCTTTAAAACCATTTGGAAACAAATAAACTGTATAAATCTTGAACAGAGCCTCCATAACAACAAAAATAAACAGAAACAGAGGGAGAAAAAGAAAGAGGGAGGGGGGGAGAGGGAGGGGGAGAGGGAGAGAGAAAGACAGAGAGAGAAAAAGAGAGACAGAGAGAGAGAAAAAGAGAGATGGAGGGAGAGAAATACAGAAAGGGAAAGAGAAAGAGAGAAGGAAAAAGAGAGAAAGAGAGAGAGAGAGAGACTGACAAGGGAAAAAAGGAGAGAGATACAGTGCTGTACAAAACAAAGTGGTGTACTGCACTTACGCGGCACGGAGACGCCACTGGGTGGTGGTGCCACCGGTGGTGGTGATGGTGGTAGGACTGTGGAAAAAGAGCAGTTTCCATCAAAACCATTTGGAAACAAATAAACAGTATAAATCTTGAACAGAGTCTCCATAGCAAAAAAAACAAACACAGACAGAGGGAGAAAAGGGATTAATGAGTGGGGAGAGAGAGGGGGAGAGGGAGGGGGGGGAGATGGAGGAAGGGGGAGAGGGAGAGAGAAAGACAGAGAGAGAAAAAGAGAGAGAGAGAGAAAAAGAGAGAGGGAGGAAGAGAAAGAAAGAGAGGGAGAGAGAAAGAGAGAGGGAAAAAGAGAGAAAAAGAGAATGAGGGGGAGAGGGAGGGATGGAGGGGGAGAGGTAGAGAGAAAGACAGAGAGAGAGAGAGAGAGAAAGAGAAAGGGAGACAAAGACAGAGGAGAGAGAAAGAGAGAGAGGCTGACAAGGGGAAAAAAGTAGAGAGATACAGTGCTGTAGAAAACAATGTGGTGTAGTGTACTTACACGGTATGGAGACGCCACTGGGTGGTGGTGGTGGTGGTGCCGCCGGTGGTGGTGATGGTGGTAGGTCTGTGGAAAAAGAACAGTTTCCATCAAAACCATTTGGAAACAGATAAACTGTATAAATCTTGAACAGAGCCTCCATAACAACAAAAACAAACACAGGCAGAGGGAGAAAAACAAAGAGGGAGGGGGGATAGAGAGGGGGAGAGGGAGGGGGGAGAGGGAGGGAGGAGGAGAAGGAGAGAGAAAGACAGAGAGAGAAATAGAGAGAGAGAGAGAAAAAGAGAGAGTGAGGGAGAGAAAGAGAGAGAGAAAAAGAGAGAAAAAGAGAGGGTGGGGGAGAGGGATGGAGGGGGAGAGGGAGAGAGAAAGACAGAGAGAGAGAGAAAAAGAGAAAGGGAGGGAGACAAAGACAGAGGAGACAGAAAGAGAAAGAGAGAGAGACTGACAATGGAAAAAAAGTAGAGACATACAGTGCTGTAGAAATCAATGTGGTGTACTGCACTTACATGGCATGGAGACGCCACTTGGTGGTGGTGGTGGTGGTGGTGGTGCCGCCGGTGGTGGTGATGTTGGTAGGACTGTGGAACAAGAACAGTGTCCATCAAAACCATTTGGAAACAAAAAACTGTATAAATCTTGAACAGAGCCTCCATAACAACAAAAACAAACACATACAGAGGGAGAAAAAGAAAGAGGGAGAGGGGAAAAGGGATGGCGAGAGAGGGAGGGGGGGAGAGGGAGGGAGGGAGGGGGAGAGGGAGAGAGAAAGACAGAGAGAGAAAAAGAGAGATAGAGAAAGAGAGAGGGATGGAGAGAAAGACAGAAAGGGAGAGAAAAAGAGAGAGGGAACAAGAATGAGAAAGAGAGAGAGAGAGAGAGAGAGAGAGAGAGAGAATGACTGACAAGGGAAAAAAGGAGAGATATACAGTGCTGTAGAAAACAATGTGGTGTACTGCAATTACGCGGCATGGAGACTCCACTGGGTGGTGGTGGTGGTGGTGCCGTCGGTGGAAGCCATGGTGGTAGAACTGTGGAAAAAGAACAAATAAACTGCAAAAATCTTGAACAGAGCCTCCATAACAACAAAAACAAACACAGACAGAGGAAGAAAAAGAAAAAGGGTGGGGGAGGGGGAGGGGGGAGAGGGAGGGAGAAAGACAGAGAGAGAATAAGAGAGAGAGTGAGAGAAAAAGAGAGAGGGAGAGAGGGAGAGAAAGACAGATAGGGAGAGAGAAACATAGAGGGAAAAAGAGAGAGAAAAAGAGAGCGAAAGAGAGGTAGGGGGGAGGAAGGGGGAGAGGGAGGGAGAAAGACAGAGAGAGAGAAAGAGAGAGAGAGAAAGAGAGAGGGATGGAGAGAAAGACAGACAGGGAGAGAAAAAGAGAGACGGAAAAAGAGAGAGGGAAAAAGAGAGAGGTAAAAAGAGAGAGAGAGAGAGACTGACAAGGGAAAAAAGGAGAGAGATACAGTGCTATAGAAAACAATGTTGTGTACTGCACTTATGCAGCATGGAGACACCACTGGGTGGTGGTGGTGGTGGTGGTGGTGGTGGTGCCACCGGTGGTGGTCATGGTGGTAGGACTGTGGAAAAAGAACAGTTTCCATCAAAACCATTTGGAAACAAAAAACTGTATATATCTTGAACAGAGCCTCCATAACAACAAAAACAAACACAGACAGAGGGAGAAAAAGAAAGAGGGAGAGGGGAAAAGGGACGGCGGGAGAGGGAGGGGGGGAGAGGGAGGGAGGGAGAGGGAGAGAGAAAGACAGAGAGAGAAAAAGAGAGAGAGAGAAATAGAGAGGGATGGAGAGAAAGACAGAAAGGGAGAGAAAAAGAGAGAGGGAAAAAGAATGAGAAAGAAAGAGAGAGAGAAAGAGAGAGAGAATGACTGACAAGGGAAAAAAGGAGAGATATACAGTGCTGTAGAAAACAATGTGGTGTACTGCACTTACGCAGCATGGAGACTCCACTGGGTGGTGGTGGTGGTGCCGTCGGTGGTAGTCATGGTGGTAGGACTGTGGAAAAAGAACAAATAAACTGCAAAAATCTTGAACAGAACCTCCATAACAACAAAAACAAACACAGACAGCAGTAGAAAAAGAAAAAGGGTGGGGGAGAGGGAGGGAGGGAGAAAGACAGAGAGAGAATAAGAGAGAGAGTGAGAGAATAAGAGAGAGGGAGGGAGGGAGAGAAAGACAGAGAGGGAGAGAGAAACATAGAGGGAAAAAGAGAGAGAAAAAGAGAGAGAAAGGGTGGTAGGGGGGGAGGGAGGGGGAGAGGGAGGGAGAAAGACAGAGAGAGAGAAAGAGAGAGAGAGAAAGAGAGAGGGATGGAGAGAAAGACAGACAGGGAGAGAAAAAGAGAGATGGAAAAAGAGAGAGGGAAAAAGAGAGAGATAAAAAGAGAGAGAGAGAGAGACTGACAAGGAAAAAAGGAGAGAGATACAGTGCTATAGAAAACAATGTGGAGTACTGCACTTACGCGGCATGGAGACACCACTGGGTGGTGGTGGTGGTGCCGCCGGAGCTGGTGATGGTGGTAGGACTGTGTAAAAAGAACAGTTTCCTTTAAAACCATTTGGAAACAAATAAACTGTATAAATCTTGAACAGAGCCTCCATAACAACAAAAATAAACACAGACAGAGGGAGAAAAAGAAAGAGGGTGGGGGGGAGAGGGATGGGGAGAGGGAGGGGGAGAGGGAGAGAGAAAGACAGAGAGAGAAAAAGAGATACAGAGAGAGAGAAAAATGAGAGAGGGAGGGAGAGAAAAACAGAAAGGGAGAGAGAATGAAAGAAGGAAATAGAGAGAGAGAGAGAGAGAGAGAGAGAGAGAGATTGACAAGGGAATAAAAGGAGAGAGATACAGTGCTGTACAAAACAATGTGGTGCACTGCACTTATGCGGCATGGAGACGCCACTGGGTGGTGGTGCCGCCGGTGGTGGTGATGGTGGAAGGACTGTGGAAAAAGAACAGTTTCCATCAAAACCATTTGGAAACAAATAAACTGTATAAATCTTGAACAGAGCCTCCATAACAAAAAAAACAAACACAGACAGAGGGAGAAAAAGAAAGAGGGAGGGGGGAGAGAGAGGGGGAGAGGGAGGGGGGGAGAGGGAGGGAGGGGGAGTAGGAGAGAGAAAGACAGAGAGAGAAAAAGAGAGAGAGAGATAAAAAGAGAGAGGGAGGGAGAGAAAGAAAGAGAGGGAGAGAGAAAGAGAGAAAAAGAGAGGGTGGGGGAGAGGGAGGAAGGGAGGGGGAGAGGGAGAGAGAAAGACAGAGAGAGAGAGAAAAAGAGAAAGGGAGGGAGACAAAGACAGAGGAGACAGAAAGAGGGAGAGAGAGACTGATAAGTGAAAAAAGTAGAGAGATACAGTACTGTAGAAAACAATGTGGTGTACTGCACTTACACGGCATGGAGACACCACTGAAGGTGGTGGTGGTGGTGGTGCCGCCGGTGGTGGTGATGGTGGTAGGACTGTGGAAAAAGAACAGTTTCCATCAAAACCATTTGGAAACAAATAAACTGTATAAATCTTGAACAGAGCCTCCATAACAACAAAAACAAACACAGGCAGAGGGAGAAAAACAAAGAGGGAGGTGGGAGAGAGAGGGAGGGGGAGAAGGAGAGGAAAAACAGAGAGAGAAAAAGAGAGAGAAAGAGAGGTAGGGGGAGCGAGGGGGAGAGGGAGGGAGAAAGACAGAGAGAGAGAAAGAGAGAGAGAAAGAGAGAGGGATGGAGAGAAAGACAGACAGGGAGAGAAAAAGAGAGACGGAAAAAGAGAGAGGGAAAAAGAGAGAGATAAAAAGAGAGAGAGAGAGAGACTGACAAGGGAAAAAAGGAGAGAGATACAGTGCTATAGAAAACAATGTGGTGTACTGCACTTACGCGGCATGGAGACACCACTGGGTGGTGGTGGTGGTGGTGGTGCCACCGGCGGTGGTCATGGTGGTAGGACTGTGGAAAAAGAACAGTTTCCATCAAAACCATTTGGAAACAAAAAACTGTATAAATCTTGAACAGAGCCTCCATAACAACAAAAACAAACACAGACAGAGGGAGAAAAAGAAAGAGGGAAAGGGGAAAATGGATGGCGGGAGAGGGAGGGAGAAAGTCAGAGAGAGAATAAGAGAGAGAGTGAGAGAAAAAGAGAGAGGGAGGGAGGGAGAGAAAGACAGAGAGGGAGAGAGAAACATAGAGGGAAAAAGAGAGAGAAAAAGAGAGAGAAAGAGAGGTAGGGGGGAGGGAGGGGGAGAGGGAGGGAGAAAGACAGAGAGAGAGAAAGAGAGAGAGAAAGAGAGAGGGATGGAGAGAAAGACAGACAGGGAGAGAAAAAGAGAGACGGAAAAAGAGAGAGGGAAAAAGAGTGAGATAAAAAGAGAGAGAGAGAGAGACTGACAAGGGAAAAAAGGAGAGAGATACAGTGCTATAGAAAACAATGTGGTGTACTGCACTTACGCGGCATGGAGACACCACTGGGTGGTGGTGGTGGTGGTGGTGCCTCCGGCGGTGGTCATGGTGGTAGGACTGTGGAAAAAGAACAGTTTCCATCAAAACCATTTGGAAACAAAAACTGTATAAATCTTGAACAGAGCCTCCATAACAACAAAAACAAACACAGACAGAGGGAGAAAAAGAAAGAGGGAAAGGGGAAAATGGATGGCGGGAGAGGGAGGGTGGGAGAGGGAGGGAGGGAGGGGGAGAGGGAGAGAGAAAGACAGAGAGAGAAAAAGAGAGAGAGAGAAAGAGAGAGGGATGGAGAGAAAGACAGAAAGGGAGAGAAAAAGAGAGAGGGAACAAGAATGAGAAAGAAAGAGAGAGAGAGAGAGAGAATGACTGACAAGGGAAAAAAGGAGAGATATACAGTGCTGTAGAAAACAATGTGGTGTACTGCACTTACGCGGCATGGAGACTCCACTGGGTGGTGGTGGTGGTGCCGTCGGTGGTAGTCATGGTGGTAGGACTGTGGAAAAAGAACAAATAAACTGCAAAAATCTTGAACAGAACCTCCATAACAACAAAAACAAACACAGACAGCAGAAGAAAAAGAAAAAGGGTGGGGGAGAGGGAGGGAGGGAGAAAGACAGAGAGAGAATAAGAGAGAGAGTGAGAGAATAAGAGAGAGGGAGGGAGGGAGAGAAAGACAGAGAGGGAGAGAGAAACATAGAGGGAAAAAGAGATAGAAAAAGAGAGAGAAAGAGAGGTAGGGGGGAGGGAGGGGGAGAGGGAGGGAGAAAGACAGAGATAGAGAAAGAGAGAGAGAGAAAGAGAGAGGGATGGAGAGAAAGACAGACAGGGAGAGAAAAAGAGAGACGGAAAAAGAGAGACGGAAAAAGAGAGAGATAAAAAGAGAGAGAGAGAGACTGACAAGGGAAAAAAGGAGAGAGATACAGTGCTATAGAAAACAATGTGGTGTACTGCACTTACGCGGCATGGAGACACCACTGGGTGGTGGTGGTGGTGGTGGTGCGGCCGGTGGTGGTGATGGTGGTAGGACTGTGTAAAAGAACAGTTTCCTTTAAAACCATTTGGAAGCAAATAAACTGTATAAATCTTGAACAGAGTCCATAACAACAAAAATAAACACAGACAGAGGGAGAAAAAGAAAGAGGGAGTGGGGGAGAGGGAGGGGGAAAGGGAGGGGGAGAGGGAGAGTGAAAGACAGAGAGAGAAAAAGAGAGACAGAGAGAGAGAAAAAAGAGAGAAGATAGGGAGAAAAAAACAGAAAGGGAGAGAGAAAGAAAGAAGGAAAAAGAGAGAGAGAGAGAGAGTTTGACAAGGGAATAAAAGGAGAGAGATGCAGTGCTGTACAAAACAATGTGGTGCACTGCACTTATGCGGCATGGAGACGCCACTGAGTGGTGGTGCCACCGGTGGTGGTGATGGTGGAAGGACTGTGGAAAAAAAACAGTTTCCATCGAAAACCATTTGGAAACAAATAAACTGTATAAATCTTGAACAGAGCATCCATAACAAAAAAAACAAACACAGACAGAGGGAGAAAAAGAAAGAGGGAGGGGGGAGAGAGAGGGGGAAAGGGAGGGGGGGAGAGGGAGGGAGGGAGAGAAGGAGAGAGAAAGACAGAGAGAGAAAAAGAGAGAGAGAGAGAAAAAGAGAGAGGGAGGGAGAGAAAGAAAGAGAGGGAGAGAGATAGAGAGAAAAAGAGAGGTTGGGGGGAGAGGGAGCAAGGGTGGGAGAGAGGGAGAGAGAAAGACAGAGAGAGAGAGAAAAAGAGAAAGGGAGGGAGAGAAAGACAGAGAGGGAGAGAGAAAGAGAAAGGAAAAAAGAGAGAGAGAAAAAGAGAGAGAAAGAGAGGGAGGGGGGGAGGGAGGGGGAGAGGGAGGGAGGGGGAGAGGGAGGGAGAAAGACAGAGAGAGAAAAAGAGAGAGAGAGAAAAAAAGAGAGACGGATGGAGAGAAAGACAGAAAGGGAGAAAGAAAGAGAGGGGAAAAGAGAGAGAGAAAGAGAGAGAGAGAGAGAGTGACTGACAAGGGAAAAAAGGAGAGAGATACAGTGCTGTAGAAAACAATGTGGTGAACTCCACTTACGCGGCATGGAGACACCACTGGGTGGTGGTGGTGGTGGTGCCGCTGGTGGTGGTCATGGTGGTAGGATGGTGGAAAAAGAACAGTTTCCATGAAAACCATTAAAACCATTTGGAAACAAATAAACTGCATAAATGTTGAACAGAGCCTCCATAACAACAAAAACAAACACAGACAGAGGAAGAAAAAGAAAGAGGGAGGGGGGGAGAGGGAGGGAGAGAGGGAGAGAGGGGGAGAGGGAGAGAGAAAGACAGAGAGAGAATAAGAGAGAGAGAGAGAAAAAAATAGAGAGGGAGGGAGAGAAAGACAGAGAGGGAGAGAGAAACAGAGAGGGAAAAAGAGAGAGAAAAAGAGAGAGAAAGAGAGGTAGGGGGGGAGGAGGGGGAGAG
The DNA here is from genome assembly GCA_031769625.1 of Taudactylus pleione. Lineage (NCBI taxonomy): Eukaryota > Metazoa > Chordata > Amphibia > Anura > Myobatrachidae > Taudactylus > Taudactylus pleione. The sequence continues at coordinate 9,078 of JAUIMM010000241.1, forward strand.
GGAGGGAGAAAGACAGAGAGAGAAAAAGAGAGAGAGAGAAATAGAAAGGGGTGAAGAGAAAGACAGACAGGGACAGAAAAAGAGAGAGGAAAAAAAAGAGAGAGAGAAAGTGAGAGAGAGAGAGAGACTGACAAGAGAAAAAAGGAGACAGATACAGTGCTGTAGAAAACAATGTGGTGTACTGCACTTACGTGGCATGGAGAAACCACTGGGAGGTGGTGGTGGTGGTGGTGGTGCAGCCGGTGGTGGTGATGGTGGTATGAAAGTTGAAAAAGAACAGTTTCCTTTAAAACCATTTGGAAACAAACATACTGTTTAAATCTTGAACAGAGCCTCCATAACAACAAAAAAAACACAGACAGAGGGAGAAAAAGAAAGAGGGAGGGGGGAGAGGGAGGGGGAGAGGGAGGGAGAAAGATAGAGAGAGAAAAAGAGAGACAGAGAGAGAGAAAAAGATAGAGGGAGGGAGAGAAAGACAGAAAGGGAGAGAGAAAGAGAGAAGGAAAAAAAGAGAAAGAGAGAGAGAGAGACTGACAAGGGAAAAAAAGGAGAGAGATACAGTGCTGTACAAAACAATGTGGTGTACTGCACTTACGCGGCATGGAGACGCCACTGGGTGGTGGTGCCGCCGGTGGTGGTGATGGTGGTAGGACTGTGGAAAAAGAACAGTTTCCATCAAAACCATTTGGAAACAAATAAACTGTATAAATCTTGAACAGAGCCTCCATAACAAAAAAAACAAACACAGACAGAGGGAGAAAAAGAAAGAGGGAGGGGGGGAGAGAGAGGGGGAGAGGGAGGGGGAGAGGAAGGGAGAGGGAGAGTGAAAGACAGAGAGAGAAAAAGAGAGAGAGAGAAAAAAAGAGAGAGGGAGGGAGAGAATGACAGAGAGGGAGAGAGAAAGAGAGAGAGAGAGAAAAAGAGAGAAAAAGAGAGGGAGGGGCAGAGGGAGGGAGGGGCAGAGGTAGGGAGGGGGAGAGGGAGAGAGAAAGACAGAGAGAGAGAGAAAAAGATAAAGGGAGGGAGACAAAGACAGAGGAGACAGAGAGAGAGAGAGACTGACAAGGGAAAAAAGTAGAGAGATACAGTGCTGTAGAAAACAATGTAGTGTACTGCACTTACACGGCATGGAGACGCCACTGGGTGGTGGTGGTGGTGGTGGTGCCGCCGGTGGTGGTGATGGTGGTAGGACAGTGGAAAAAGAACAGTTTCCATCAAAACCATTTGGAATCAAAAAAACTGTATAAATCTTGAACAGAGCCTCCATAACAACAAAAACAAACACACACAGAGGGAGAAAAAGAAAGAGGGAGAGGGGGAGAGGGACGGCAGGAGAGGGAGGGATGGAGAGGGAGGGAGGGAGGGGGAGAGGGAGGGGGAGAGGGAGGGGGAGAGGGAGCGAGAAAGACATAGAGAGAAAAAGAGAGAGAGAAAGAAAGAGAGGGAGGGAGAGAATGTCAGAGAGGGAGAGAGAAACAGAGAGGGAAAAAGAGAGAAAAAGAGAGAGAAAGAGAGAGGCGGGAGGGAGGAAGAGAGAGAGAAAGAAAGACAGGGAGAGAAAAAGAGAGAGAGAGAGAGAGAGAGAGAAAGAGAGAGAGAAAGAGAGAGGGATGGAGAGAAAGACAGACAGGGAGAGAAAAAGAGAGAGGGAAAAAGAGAGGGAAAAAGAGAGAGATAAAGAGAGAGAGAGAGAGAGACTGACAGGCAAAAATGGAGAGAGATACAGTGCTGTAGAAAACAATGTGGTGTACTGCACATATGCGGCATGGAGACACCACTGGGTGGTGGTGGTGGTGGTGGTGGTGCCGCCGATGGTGGTGATGGTGGTAGGACTGTGGAAAAAGAACAGTTTCCTTTAAAACCATTTGGAAACAAATAAACTGTATAAATCTTGAACAGAGCCTCCATAACAACAAAAATAAACACAGATAGAGGGAGAAAAAGAAAGAGGGAGGGGGGGGAGAGGGAGTGGGAGAGGGGGTGGGAGAGGGAGAGAGAAAGACAGAGAGAGAAAAAGAGAGACAGAGAGAGAGAAAAAAGAGAGAGGGAGGGAGAGAAATACAGAAAGGGAGAGAGAAAGAAAGATGGAAAAAGAGAGAGAGCGAGAGAAAGATTGACAAGGGAAAAAAGGAGAGAGATACAGTGCTGTACAAAACAATGTTGTGTACTGCACTTACGCGGCATGGAGACGCCACTGGGTGGTGGTGCCGCCGGTGGTGGTGATGGTGGATGGACTGTGGAAAAAGAACAGTTTCCATCAAAACCATTTGGAAACAAATAAACTGTATAAATCTTGAACAGAGCCTCCATAACAAAAAAAACAAACACAGACAGAGGGAGAAAAAGAAAGAGGTAGGGGGGAGAGAGAGGGGGAGAGGGAGGGGTGGGAGAGGGAGGGAGGGGGAGAAGGAGAGAGAAAGACAGCGAGAGAAAAAGAGAGAGAAAAAAAGAGAGAAAAAGAGAGGGTGGGGGAGAGGGAGGGAGGGGGAGAGGGAGAGAGAAAGACAGAGAGAGAGAAAAAGAGAAATGGAGGGAGACAAAGACAGAGGAGACAGAAAGAGAGAGAGAGAGAGAGAGACTGACCAGGGAAAAAAAAGTAGAAGGATACAGTGCTGTAGAAAACAATGTGGTGTACTGCATTTACACGGCATGGAGACGCCACTGGGTGGTGGTGGTGCCGCCGGTGGTGGTGATGGTGGTAGGACTGTGGAAAAAGAACAGTTTCCATCAAAACCATTTGGAAACAAATAAACTGTATAAATCTTGAACAGAGCATCCATAACAACAACAAAAAACACAGACAGAGGGAGAAAAAGAAAGAGGGAGAGGGGAAGAGGGACGGTGGGAGAGGGATGGGGGTGAGGGAGGGGGGGTGAGGGAGGGAGGGGGAGAGGGAGAGAGAAAGACAGAGAGAGAAAATTAGAAAGAGAGAAAGAGAGAGGGATGGAGAGAAAGACAGAAAGGGAGAGAAAAAGAGAGAGGGAACAAGAATGAGAAAGAGAGAGAGAGAGAAAATGACTGACAAGGGAAAAAATGAGAGATATACAGTGCTGTAGAAAACAATGTGGTGTACTGCACTTACGCGGCATGGAGACGCCACTGGGTGGTGGTGGTGGTGGTGGTGGTGCCGCTGGTGGTGGTGATGGTGGAAGTACTGTGTTAAAAGAACAGTTTCCAACAAAACCATTTGGAAACAAATAAACTGTATAAATCTTGAACACAGCCTCCATAACAACAAAAACAAACACAGACAGAGGGAGAAAAAGAAAGAGGGAGGGGTGAGAGAGAGGGGGGAGAGGGAGTGGAGGGAGGGAGGGGGAGAGGGAGAAAGACAGAGAGAGAAAAAGAGAGACAGAGAGAGAGAAAAAAGAGAGAGGAAGGGAGAGAAAGACAGAGAGGGAGAGAGAAAGAGAGACGGAAAAAGAGAGAGGAAAAGAGAGAGAAAGAGAGGGAGGGGGGGAGGGAGTGGGAGTGGGAGGGAGGGGGAGAGGGAGAGAGAAAGACAGAGAGAGAAAAAGATTGAGAGAGACAAAAAGAGAGAGGGAGGGAAAGAAAGAGAAAAAGAGAGAGAAAGAGAGAGAGAGTGACTGACAAGGGAAAAAAGGAGAGAGATACAGTGCTGTAGAAATCAATGTGGTGTACTCCACTTACGCGGCATGGAGATGCCACGGGGTGCTGGTGGTGGTGCCGCCGATGGTGGTCATGGTGGTAGGACTGTGGAAAAAGAACAGTTTCCATAAAAAACATTTGGAAACAAATAAACTGTATAAATCTTGAACAGAGCCTCCATAAAAACAAAATAAAACACAGACAGAGAAAAAGAAAGAGGGAGGGGTGGAGAGGGAGAGAGAATGAGGGACGGAGGAGAGAGAGAAAGAAAGACAGGGAGAGAAAAAGAGAGAGAGAGAGAGAGAGAGAGGAAGAGAGAGAGAAAGAGAGAGGGAGTGAGAGAAAGACAGAGAGGGAGAGAGAAACAGAGAGGGAAAAAGAGAGAGAAAAAGAGAGAGAAAGAGAGGTGGGGGGGAGGTAGAAAGACAGAGAGAGAAAAAGAGAGAGAGAGAGAGAGAGAAAGAGAGAGGGATGGAGAGAAAGACAGACAGGGAGAGAAAAAGAGAGATGGAAAAAGAGAGAGAGAAAGAGAGAGAGAGAGAGAGAGAGAGAGAGAGACTGACAAGGAAAAAAAGGAGAGATATACAGTGCTGTAGAAAACAATGTGGTGTACTGCACTTACGCGGCATGTAGACAAAACTGGGTGGTGGTGGTGGTGGTGGTGCCACCGGTGGTGGTGATGGTGGTAGGACTGTGGAAAAAGAACAGTTTCCATCAAAACCATTTGGAAACAAATAAACTGTATAAATCTTGAACAGAGCCTCCTTAACAACAAAAATAAACACAGACAGAGTGAGAAAAAGAAAGAGGGAGGGGGGGCGAGGGAGGGGGACAGGGAGAGAGAAAGAGAAAGTCAGCGAGAGAAAAAGAGAGAGAGAGAGAGAGAAGGAAAAAGAGAGAAAGAGAGAGAAAGAGAGACTGACAAGGGAAAAAAGGAGAGAGATACAGTGCTGTAGAAAGCAATGTGGTGTACTGCATTTATGCGGCATGGAAACGCCACTGGGTGGTGGTGCCGCCGGTGGTGGTGATGGTGGTAGGACTGTGGAAAAAGAACATTTTCCATAAAAAACCATTTGGAAACAAATAAACTGTATAAATCTTGAACAGAGCCTCCATAACGAAAAAAAAAAAAAACAGACAGAGGGAGAAAAAGAAAGAGGAAGGGGGGAGAGAGAGAGGGGGAGAGCGGAGGGAGGGGGAGAGGGAGAGAGAAAGACAGAGAGAGAAAAAGAGAGAGAAAGAGCAAAAGAGAGAGGGAGGGAGAGAAAGAAAGAGAGGGAGAGAGAAAGAGAGAGAGAAAAAGAGAGAGAAAGAGAGGCAGGGGGAGGGAGGGAGGGAGGGAGGGGGAGAGGGAGAGAGAAAGACAGAGAGAGAGAGAAAAAGAGAATTTGAGGGAGACAAAGACAGAGGAGAGAGAAAGAGAGAGAGAGAGACTGACAAGGGAAAAATAGTAGAGAGATACAGTGCTGTAGAAAACAATGTGGTATACTGCACTACCACGGCATGTAGTCAAAACTGGGTGGTGGTGGTGGTGGTGGTGGTGCCGCCGGTGGTGGTGATGGAGGTAGGACTATGGAAAAAGAATGGTTTCCATCAAAACCATTTAGAAACAAATAAACTGTAGAAATCTTGAACAGAGCCTCCATAACAACAAAAACAAACACAGATAGAGGGAGAAAATGAAAGAGGGAGAGGGGGGAGTGGGATGGAGGGAGAGGGAGGGGGGGAGAGGGAGGGAGGGAGGGAGGGGGAGAGGGAGGGTGAGAGGGAGGGGGAGAGGGAGGGGGAGAGAGAGAGAAAAAGACAGAGAGAGAAAAAGAGAGAGAGAGAAAAAGAGAGAGGGAGGGAGAGAAAGACAGACAGGGAGAGAGAAACAGAGTGGGAAAAAAGAGAAAAAGAGAGAGAAAGAGAGGGGGGGAGGGAGGAGGAAAGGGAGGAAGAAAGACAGAGAGAGAAAAAGAGAGAGAGAGAGAGAGGGAGGGAGGGAGAGAAAGACAGGCAGGGAGAGAGAAAGAGAGAGGGAAAAAGAGAGAGAAAGAGAGACAGACTGACAAGGGAAAAAAGGAGAGATATACAGTGCTGTAGAAAACAATGTAGTGTACTTCACTTACGCGGCACGGAGACGCCAGTGGGTGGTGGTGGTGGTGGTGGTGCCGCCGGAGGTGGTGATGGTGGTAGGACTGTGTTGAAAAAGAAACAGTCATCATTAAAACCATTTGGAAACAAATCAACTGTATAAATCTTGAACAGAGCCTCCATAATAACAAAAACAAATACAGAGGTTGAAAAAGAAAGAGGGTGGGGGGAAATGAGGGGGAGAGGGAGAGAGAAAGACAGAGAGAGAAAAAGAGAGAGAGAGAGAGAAAAAAGAGAGAGGGAGGGAGAGAAAGACAGAAAGGGAGAGAGAAAGAGAGAGGGAAAAAGAAAGAGAGAAAGAGAGAGAGAGACTGACAAAGGAAAAAAAGGAGAGAGATACAGTGCTGTAGAAAACAATGTGGTGTACTGCACTTACGCGGCATGGAGACGCCACTGGGTGGTGTTGGTGGTAGTGGTGCCGCCGGTGGTGATGATGGTGGAAGGACTGTGGAAAAAGAACAGTTTCAATCAAAACCATTTGGAAGAGAGAGAGAGAAAAAGAGAGAGAAAGAGAGGGAGGGAGGGGGAGAGGGAGGGGGAGAGGGAGAAATACAGAGAGAGAATAAGAGAGAGAAAGAGAAAAAGAGAGAGGGAGGGAGAGAAAGACATAAAAGGGAGAAAGAAAGAGAGAGGGAAAAAGAGAGAGAGATAGAGAGAGAGAGTGACTGACAAGGGAAAAATGGAGAGAGATACAGTGCTGTAGAAAACAATGTGGTGTACTGCACTTATGCAGCATGGAGACGCCACTGGGTAGTGGAGGTGGTGGTGCCGCCGGTGGTGGTCATGGTGGTAGGACTGTGGAAAAAGAACAAGTAAACTGCATAAATTTTGAACAGAGCCTCCATAACAACAAAAACAAACACGGACAGAGGAAAAAAAAGAAAAAGGGAGGGTGGGAGAGGGAGGGGGGAGAGGGAGGGATGGGGAGAGGGAGAGAGAACGACAGAAAGAGAAAAACAGAGAGAGAGAGAGAGAGAAAGAGAGAGGGAGGGAGAGAAAGACAGAGAGGGAGAGAGAAACAGAGAAGGGAAATAGAGACAGAAAAAGAGAGAGAAAGAGAGGTGGGGGGAGGGAGGGGGAGAGGAAGGGAGAAAGATAGAGAGAGAAAAAGAAAGAGATAGCGAAGGAGAGAGTGATGGAGAGATAGACTGACAGGGAGAGAAAAAGAGAGAGGGAAAAAGAGAGAGAGAAAGAGAGAGAGAGAGAGAGAGAGAGAGAGAAACTGACAAGGGAAAAAAGGAGAGAGATACAGTGCTGTAGAAAACAATGTGGTGTACTGCACTTATGCGGCATGGAGACTCCACTGGGTGGTGGTGGTGGTGCCGCCGGTGGAGGTGATGGTGGTAGGACTGTGGAAAAAAACAGTTTCCTTTAAAACCATTTGGAAACAAATAAACTGTATAAATCTTGAACAGAGCCTCCATAACAACAAAAATAAACACAGACAGAGGGAGAAAAACAAAGAGGGAGGGGGAGAGAGGGGGGAGAGGGAGAGAGAAAGACAATAGAGAAAGAGAAAAAGAGAGAGGGAGGGAGACAAAGACAGAGGGAAAGAGAAAGAGAGAGACTGACAAGGCAAAAAGGAGAGAGATGCAGTACTGTAGAAATCAATGTGGTGTACTGAACTTACACGGCATGGAGACGCCACTGGGTGCCGCCGGTGGTGGTGATGGTGGTAGGACTGTGGAAAAAGAACAGTTTCCATCAAAACCATTTGGAAACAAAAAACTGTATAAATCTTGAACAGAGCATCCATAACAAAAAAAACAAACACAGACAGATGGAGAAAAAGAAAGAGGGAGAGGGGAAGAGGGATGGCGGGAGAGGGAGGGGGGGAGAGGGATGGAGGGAGGGGGAGAGGGAGAGAGAAAGACAGAGAGAGAAAAAGAGAGAGAGAGAAAGAGAGAGGGATGGAGTGAAAGACAGAAAGGGAGAGAAAAAAGAGAGGGAACAATAATGAGAAAGAGAGAGAGAGAGAGAGAGAGAGAGAAAATGACTGACAAGGGAAAAAAGGAGAGATTAACAGTGCTGTAGAAAAACAATGTGGTGTACTGCACTTACGCGGCATGGAGACGCCACTGGGTGGTGGTGGTGGTAGTGGTGCCGCCGGTGGTGGTGATGGTGGAAGAACTGTGGAAAAAGAACAGTTTCCATCAAAACCATTTGGAAACAAATAAACTGTATAAATCTTGAACAGAGCCTCCATAACAACAAAAACAAACACAGACAGAGGGAGAAAAAGAAAGAGGGAGGGGTGAGAGAGAGGGGGGAGAGGGAGTGGAGGGAGGGAGGGGGAGAGGGAGAAAGAGAGAGAGTGAGAGAGAGAAAGAGAGAGAGAGAAAGAGAGAGAGGGAGGGAGAGAAAGACAGAGAGGGAGAGAGAAAGAGAGAGGGAAAAAGAGAGAGAAAAAGAGAGAGGGGGATAGGGAGGGAGGGGGAGAGGGAGAGAGAAAGACAGAGAGAGAGAGAAAAAGAGAGAGGGAGTGAGACAAAGACAGAGGGAAAGAGAAAGAGAGAGACTGACAAGGGAAAAAAGGAGAGAGATACAGTGCTGTAGAAAACAATGTGGTGTACTGCACTTATGCGATATGGAGAGGCCACTGGGTGGTGGTGGTGCTGCCGCCGCGGTGGTGGTGATGATTTTAGGACTGTGGAAAAAGAAAAGTTTCCATCAAAAAATTTAGAAATAAACTTTATAAATCTTGAACAGAGCCTCCATAACAACATAAACAAACACAAACAGAGGGAGAAAAAGAAAGAGGGAGGGGGAGAGAGGGGGGGAGGGAGGGGGGAGATGGAAGGGGGTAGAGGGAGGGAGGGGGAGAGGGAGGGAGAAAGACAGAGAGAGAAAATGAGAGAGAGAGAGAAAAAGAGAGTGGGAGGGAGAGAAAGACAGAGAGGGAGAGAGAAAGAGAAAGGGAAAAAGAGAAAGTGAAAAAGAGAGAGAGAGAGAGAGAGAGGGAGGGGGGAGGGAGGGGGAGAGGGAGGGGAGAGGGAGGGAGAAAGACAGAGAGAGAAAAAGAGAGAGAGAGAGAAAAAGAGAGAAGGAGGGAGAAAAAGACAGAAAGGGAGAAAGAAAGAGAGAGGGAAAAAGAGAGAGAGATAGAGAGAGAGAGTGACTGACAAGGGAAAAAAGGAGAGAGATACAGTGCTGTAGAAAACAATGTGGTACTGCACTTATGCGACATGGAGATGCCCCTGGATGGTGGTGGTGGTGCCGCCGGTGGTGGTCATGGTGGTAGGACTGTGGAAAAAGAACAAATAAACTGCATAAATTTTGAACAGAGCCTACATAACAACAAAAACAAACACGGACAGAGGAAGAAAAAGAAAAAGGGAGGTGGCGAGAGGGAGGGGGGAGAGGGAGGGAGGGGGAGAGGGAGAGAGAAAGACAGAAAGAGAATAGCAGAGAGAGAGAGAGAAAAAGAGATAGGGAGGGAGAGAAAGACAGAGAGGGAGAGAGAAACAGAGCGGGAAAAAGAGAGAGAAAAAGAGAGAGAAAGAGAGGTGGGGGGATGGAGGGGGAGAGGGAGAAAGACAAAGAGAGAAAAAGAAAGAGAGAGAGAAATAGAGAGGGATGGAGAGAAAGACAGAAAGGGAGAGAAAAAGAGAGAGGGAAAAAGAGAGAGATAAAAAGAGAGAGAGAGAAACTGACAAAGGAAAAAAGGAGAGAGATACAGTGCTGTAGAAAACAATGTGGTGTACTGCACTTATGCGGCATGGAGATGCCACAGGGTGGTGGTGGTGGTGGTGGTGGTGCCGCCGGTGGTGGTCATGGTGGTAGGTCTGTGGAAAAAGAAACATTTCCTTTAAAACCATTTGGAAACAAATAAACTGTATAAATCTTGAACAGAGCCTCCATAACAACAAAAATAAACAGAGACAGAGGGAGAAAAAGAAAGAGGGAGGGGGGGAGAGGGAGGGGGGGAGAGGGAGGGGGAGAGGGAGGGGGAGAGGGAGAGAGAAAGACAGAGAGAGAAAAAGAGAGACAGAGAGAGAGAAAAAGAAAGAGGGAGGGAGAGAAATACTGAAAGGGAGAGAGAAAGAGAGAAGGAAAAAGAGAGAAAGAGAGAGAGAGAGACTGACAAGGGAAAAAAGGAGAGAGATACAGTGCTGTACAAAACAAAGTGGTGTACTGCACTTAGGCGGCACGGAGACGCCACTGGGTGGTGGTGCCACCGGAGGTGGTGATGGTGGTAGGACTGTGGAAAAAGAGCAGTTTCCATCAAAACCCATTTGGAAACAAATAAACAGTATAAATCTTGAACAGAGTCTCCATAGCAAAAAAAACAAACACAGACAGAGGGAGAAAAGGGAATAGGGAGGGGGGAGAGAGAGGGGGAGAGGGAGGGGGGAGATGGAGGGAGGGGGAGAGGGAGAGAGAAAGACAGAGAGAGAAAATGAGAGAGAGAGAAAAAGAGAGAGGGAGGAAGAGAAAGAAAGAGAGTGAGGGGGAGAGGGAGGGATGGAGGGGGAGAGGTAGAGAGAAAGACAGAGAGAGAAAGAGAGAGAAAGAGAAAGGAAGGGAGACAAAGACAGAGGAGAGAGAAAGAGAGAGAGACTGACAAGGGGAAAAAAGTAGAGAGATACAGTGCTGTAGAAAACAATGTGGTGTAGTGTACTTACACGGCATGGAGACGCCACAGGGTTGGTGGTGGTGGTGGTGCCGCCGGTGGTGGTGATTGTGGTAGGACTGTGGAAAAAGAACAGTTTCCATCAAAACCATTTGGAAACAAATAAACTGTATAAATCTTGAACAGAGCCTCCATAACAACAAAAACAAACACAGGCAGAGGGAGAAAAACAAAGAGGGAGGGGGGAGAGAGAGGGGAGAGGGAGGGGGGAGAGGGAGGGAGGGGGAGAAGGAGAGGGAAAAACAGAGAGAGAAAAAGAGAGAGAGAGAGAAAAAGAGAGAGGGAGGGAGAGAAAGAAAGAGAGGGAGAGAGAAAAAGAGAGGGTGGGGAGAGGGAGGGAGGGGGAGAGGGAGAGAGAAAGACAGAGAGAGAGAGAAAAAGAGAAAGGGAGGGAGACAAAGACAGAGGAGACAGAAAGAGAGAGAGACTGTCAATGGAAAAAAAGTAGAGAGATACAGTGCTGTAGAAATCAATGTGGTGTACTGCACTTACACGGCATGGAGACACCCCCTGGGTGGTGTGGTGGTGGTGGTGGTGGTGCCGCTGGTGGTGGTGATGGTGGTAGGACTGTAGAACAAGAACAGTTTCCATCAAAACCAGTTGGAAACAAAAAACTGGTATAAATCTTGAACAGAGCCTCCATAACAACAAAACAAACACAGACAGAGGAAGAAAAAGACAAAGGGTGGGGGAGAGGGAGGGGGGAGAGGGAGGGAGAAAGTCAGAGAGAGAATAAGAGAGAGAGTGAGAGAAAAAGAGAGAGGGAGGGAGGGAGAGAAAGACAGAGAGGGAGAGAGAAACATAGAGGGAAAAAGAGAGAGAAAAAGAGAGAGAAAGAGAGGTAGGGGGGGAGGGAGGGGGAGAGGGAGGAGAAAGATAGAGAGAGAGAAAGAGAGAGAGAAAGAGAGAGGGATGGAGAGAAAGACAGACAGGGAGAGAAAAAGAGAGACGGAAAAAGAGAGAGGGAAAAAGAGAGAGATAAAAAGAGAAAGAGAGAGAGACTGACAAGGGAAAAAAGGAGAGACATACAGTGCTATAGAAAACAATGTGGTGTACTGCACTTACGCGGCATGGAGACACCACTGGGTGGTGGTGGTGGTGGTGGTGCCACCGGTGGTGGTCATGGTGGTAGGACTGTGGAAAAAGAACAGTTTCCATCAAAACCATTTGGAAACAAAAAACTGTATAAATCTTGAACAGAGCCTCCATAACAACAAAACAAACACAGACAGAGGGAGAAAAAGAAAGAGGGAAAGGGGAAAATGGATGGCGGGAGAGGGAGGGTGGGTGGAGAGGGAGGGAGGGAGGGAGGGGGAGAGGGAGAGAGAAAGACAGAGAGAGAAAAAGAGAGAGAGAGAAAGAGAGAGGGATGGAGAGAAAGACAGAAAGGGAGAGAAAAAGAGAGAGGGAACAAGAATGAGAAAGAAAGAGAGAGAGAGAGAGAATGACTGACAAGGGAAAAAAAAAAAAGGAGAGATATACAGTGCTGTAGAAAACAATGTGGTGTACTGCACTTACGCGGCATGGAGACTCCACTGGGTGGTGGTGGTGGTGCCGTCGGTGGTAGTCATGGTGGTAGGACTGTGGAAAAAGAACAAATAAACTGCAAAAATCTTGAACAGAACCTCCATAACAACAAAAACAAACACAGACAGCAAAAGAAAAAGAAAAAGGGTGGGGGAGAGGGAGGGAGGGAGAAAGACAGAGAGAGAATAAGAGAGAGAGTGAGAGAATAAGAGAGAGGGAGGGAGGGAGAGAAAGACAGAGAGAGAGAGAGAAACATAGAGGAAAAAGAGAGAGAAAAAGAGAGAGAAAGAGAGGTAGGGGGGAGGGAGGGGGAGAGGGAGGGAGAAAGACAGAGATTGAGAAAGAGAGAGAGAGAAAGAGAGAGGGATGGAGAGAAAGACAGACAGGGAGAGAAAAAGAGAGACGGAAAAAGAGAGAGGGAAAAAGAGAGAGATAAAAAGAGAGAGAGAGAGAGACTGACAAGGGAAAAAAGGAGAGAGATACAGTGCTATAGAAAACAATGTGGTGTACTGCACTTACGCGGCATGGAGACACCACTGGGTGGTGGTGGTGGTGGTGGTGCGGCCGGTGGTGGTGATGGTGGTAGGACAGTGTAAAAAGAACAGTTTCCTTTAAAACCATTTGGAAACAAATAAACTGTATAAATCTTGAACAGAGCCTCCATAACAACAAAAATAAACACAGACAGAGGGAGAAAAAGAAAGAGGGAGGGGGGGAGAGGGAGGGGGAGAGGGAGGGGGAGAGGGAGAGAGAAAGACAGAGAGAGAAAAGAGAAACAGAGAGAGAGAAAAAAGAGAGAGGGGAGGGAGATAAAAACAGAAAGGGAGAGAGAAAGAAAGAAGGAAAAAGAGAGAGAGAGAGAGAGAGATTGACAAGGGAATAAAAGGAGAGAGATACAGTGCTGTACAAAACAATGTGGTGCACTGCACTTATGCGGCATGGAGACACCACTGGGTGGTGGTGCCACCGGTGGTGGTGATGGTGGAAGGACTGTGGAAAAAGAAAAGTTTCCATCAAAACCATTTGGAAACAAATAAACTGTATAAATCTTGAACAGAGCGTCCATAACAAAAAAAACAAACACAGACAGAGGGAGAAAAAGAAAGAGGGAGGGGGGAGAGAGAGGGGGAGAGGGAGGGGGGGAGAGGGAGGGAGGGGGAGAAGGAGAGAGAAAGACAGAGAGAGAAAAAGAGAGAGAGGGAGAAAAAGAGAGAGGGAGGGAGAGAAAGAAAGAGAGGGAGAGAGATAGAGAGAAAAAGAGAGGGTGGGGGAGAGGGAGCAAGGGTGGGAGAGAGGGAGAGAGAAAGACAGAGAGAGAGAGAAAAAGAGAAAGGGAGGGAGACAAAGACAGAGGAGACAGAAAGAGGGAGAGAGAGACTGACAAGTGAAAAAAGTAGAGAGATACAGTACTGTAGAAAACAATGTGGTGTACTGCACTTACACGGAATGTAGACACCACTGGGTGGTGGTGGTGGTGGTGGTGCCGCCAGTGGTGGTGATGGTGGTAGGACTGTGGAAAAAGAACAGTTTCCATCAAAACCATTTGGAAACAAATAAACTGTATAAATCTTGAACAGAGCCTCCATAACAACGAAAACAAACACAGACAGAGGGAGAAAAAGAAAGAGGTAGAGGGGTAGAGGGACGACAGGAGAGGGAGGGGGGGAGAGGGAGGGAGGGATGGAGGGAGGGGGAGATGGAGAGAGAAAGACAGAGAGAGAAAAAGAGAGAGAGAGAGAGAAAAAGAGAGAGGGAGGGAGAGAAAGACAGAGAGGGAGAGATAAACAGAGAGGGAAAAAGAGAGAAAAAGAGAGAAATTGAGGGGGGGAGGGAGGAGGAGAGAGAGGTAGAAAGACAGAGAGAGAAAAAGAGAGAGGGAGGGAGAGAATGACAGACAGGGAGAGAGAAAGAGAGAGGGAAAAATTGAGAGAGAAATAGAGAGAGACTGACATGGGAAAAAAGGAGAGATATACAGTGCTGTAGAAAACAATGTGGTGTACTGCACTTACGCAGCATGGAGATGCCACTGGGTGGTGGTGGTGGTGGTGGTGCCGCCGGTGGTGGTGATGGTAGTAGGACTGTGGAAAAAGAAACAGTCTCCATTAAAACCAATTTGAAAACAAAACAAATTTATAAATCTTGAACAGAGCCTCCATAACAACAAAATAAACATAGACAGAGGGAGAAAAAGAAAGAGTGAGGGGGGAGAGAGAGGGGGGGAGGAGCAAGGGGAGTAGGGAGGGAGTGGAGAGGGAGAGAGAAAGACAGAGAGAGAAAAAGAGAGAGAGAGAGAAATAGAGAGAGGGATGGAGAGAAAGGCAGAGAGGGAGATAGAAAGAGAGAGAGAAAAAGAGAGAGAAAGAGAGGGAGGGTGAGAGGGAGGGAGGGGGAGAGGGAGAGAGAAAGACAGAGAGATAGAAAATGAGAATGGGAGGGAGACAAAGACAGAGGGAGAGAAAAAGAGACAGAGAGAGAGACTTACAAGGGAAAAAAAGTAGAGAGATACAGTGCTGTAGAAAACAATGTTGTATACTGTACTTGCGTCGCATGGAGACGGCACTGGGCGGTGGTGGTGGTGCCGCCGGTGGTGGTGATGGTGGTAGGAATGTGGAAAAAGAACAGTTTCCATCAAAACCATTTGGTAACATATAAACTGTATAAATCTTGAACAGAGCCTCCATAACAACAAAAACAAACACAGACATAGGGAGTAAAAGAAAGAGGGGAAGGGGGGAGAGGGAGGGGGGGAGAAGTAGTGGGGGGGAGAGGGAGGGGGGAGAAGGAAGGAGGGGGAGAGGGAGAGAGAAAGGACAGAGAGAGAAAAACAGAGAGAGAAAAAGAGAGAGGGAGGGAGAGAAAAACAGAGAGGGAGAGAGAAAGTGAGAGTGAAAAAGAGAGAGAAACAGAGAGAGAAAGAGAGAGAGGGGGGAGAGGGAGGGAGGGGGAGAGGGAGAGAGAAAGACAGAGAGAGAAAAGAGAGAGAGAGAGAGAGAGAGAGAGAGAGAGAGAGAGAGAGAAAGAGAGAGAGAGAGAGAGAAAAGAGAGAGGAGGGAGAGAAAGACAGAGAGGGAAAAGAAGAGAGAAAAAGAGAGAGGCGGAGAGGGAGGGAGGGAGGGGGAGAGGGAGGGAGGGGGAGAGGGAGAGAGAAAGACAGAGAGAGAGATAAAAAGAGAGTGGGAGGGAGACAAAGACAGAGGGAAAGAAATAGAGACTGACAAGGCAAAAAAGGAGAGAGATACAGTGCTGTAGAAAACAATGTGGTGTACTGCACTTATGCGGCATGGAGACACCACTGGGTGGTGGTGGTGGTGGTGGTGCCGCCGGTGGTGGTGATGGTGGTAGGACTGTGGAAAAAGAACAGTTTCCTTTAAAACCATTTGGAAACAAATAAACTGTATAAATCTTGAACAGAGCCTCCATAACAACAAAAATAATCACAGATAGAGGGAGAAAAAGAAAGAGGGAGGGGGGGAGGGGGAGAGGGAGGGGGAGAGGGAGAGAGAAAGACAGAGAGAGAAAAGAGAGACAGAGAGAGAGAAAAAAGAGAGAGGGAGGGAGAGAAATACAGAAAGGAGAGAGAAAGAAAGAAGGAAAAAGAGAGAGAGCGAGAGAAAGATTGACAAGGGAAAAATAGGAGAGAGATACAGTGCTGTACAAAACAATGTGGTGTACTGCACTTACGCGGCATGGAGACGCCACTGGGTGGTGGTGACGCCGGTGGTGGTGATGGTGGAAGGACTGTGGAAAAAGAACAGTTTCCATCAAAACCATTTGGAAACAAATAAACTGTATAAATCTTGAACAGAGCCTCCATAACAAAAAAAACATACACAGACAGAGGGAGAAAAAGAAATAGGGAGGGGGGAGAGAGAGGGGGAGAGGGAGGGGTGGGAGAGGGAGGGAGGAGGAGAAGGAGAGAGAAAGACAGGGAGAGAAAAAGAGAGAGAGAGAGAAAAAGAGAGAGGGAGGGAGAGAAAGAAAGAGAGGGAGAGGAAAGAGAGAGAAAAAAAGAGAGAAAAAGAGAGGGTGGGGGAGAGGGAGGGAGGGGGAGAGGGAGAGAGAAAGACAGAGAGAGAGAGAAAGAGAAAGGAAGGGAGACAAAGACAGAGGAGACAGAAGAGAGAGAGAGAGAGACTGACCAGGGAAAATAAGTAGAGAGATACAGTGCTGTAGAAAACAATGTGGTGTACTGCATTTACACGGCATGGAGACGCCACTGGGTGGCGGTGGTGCCGCCGGTGGTGGTGATGGTGGTAGGACTGTGGAAAAAGAACAGTTTCCATCAAAACCATTTGGAAACAAATAAACTGTATAAATCTTGAACAGAGCCTCCATAACAAAAAAAACAAACACAGACAGATGGAGAAAAAGAAATAGGGAGGGGGGAGAGAGAGGGGGAGAGGGAGGGGTGGGAGAGGGATGGAGGGGGAGAAGGAGAGAGAAAGACAGGGAGAGAAAAAGAGAGAGAGAGAGAAAAAGAGAGAGGGAGGGAGAGAAAGAAAGAGAAAGAGAGAGAAAGAGAGAGAAAAAAAGAGAGAAAAAGAGAGGGTGGGGGAGAGGGAGGGAGGGGGAGAGGGAGAGAGAAAGACAGAGAGAGAGAGAAAGAGAAAGGGAGGGAGGCAAAGACAGAGGAGACAGAAAGAGAGAGAGAGAGAGACTGACCAGGGAAAAAAGTAGAGAGATACAGTGCTGTAGAAAACAGTGTGGTGTACTGCATTTACACGGCATGGAGACGCCACTGGGTGGCGGTGGTGCCGCCGGTGGTGGTGATGGTGGTAGGTCTGTGGAAAAAGAACAGTTTCCATCAAAACAATTTGGAAACAAATAAACTGTATAAATCTTGAACAGAGCCAACATAACAACAAAAACAAACACAGACAGAGGGAGAAAAAGAAAGAGGGAGAGGGGAAGAGGGACGGCGGGAGAGGGAGGGGGGGAGAGGGATGGAGGGGGAGAGGGAGAGAGAAAGACAGAGAGAGAAAAAGAGAAAGAGAGAAAGAGAAAGGGATGGAGAGAAAGACAGAAAGGGAGAGAAAATGAGAGAGGGAAAAAGAATGAGAAAGAAAGAGAGAGAGAGAGAGAGAGAGAGAGAATGACTGACAAGGGAAAAAAGGAGAGATATACAGTGCTGTAGAAAACAATGTGGTGTACTGCACTTACGCGGCATGGAGACTCCACTGGGTGGTGGTGGTGCCGCCGGTGGTAGTCATGGTGGTAGGACTGTGGAAAAAGAACAAATAAACTGCATAAATCTTGAACAGAGCCTCCATAACAACAAAAACAAACACAGACAGAGGAAGAAAAAGAAAAAGGGAGGGGGGAGAGGGAGGGGGGAGAGGGAGGTAGGGGCAGAGGGAGAGAGAAAGACAGAGAGAGAATAAAAGAGAGAGAGAGAGAAAAAGAGAAAGGGAGAGAGAGAAAGACAGAGAGGGAGAGAGAAATAGAGAGGGAAAAAGAGAGAGAAAAAGAGGTAGGGGGGAGGAGGAGGAGAGGGAGGGAGAAAGACAGAGAGAGAGAAAGAGAGAGAGACAAAGAGAGAGGGATGGAGAGAAAGACAGACAGGGAGAGAAAAAGAGATAGGAAAAAAGAGAGAGAAAGAGAGAGAGAGAGAGACTGACAAGGGAAAGGGAGGGGGGAGAGAGGGAGGGGGAGAGGGAGAGAGAAAGACAGAGAGAGAAAAAGAGAGACAGAGAGAGAGAAAAAAGAGAGAGGGAGGGAGAGAAATACAGAAAGGGAGAGAGAAAGAATGAAGGAAAAAGAGAGAGAGAGAGATTGACAAGGGAAAAAAGGAGAGAGATACAGTGCTGTACAAAACAATGTGGTGTACTGCACTTACGCGGCATGGAGACGCCACTGAGGGAGAAAGACAGAGGGAGAAAAAGAAAGAGAGAGGGGGGAGAGTGAGGAAGGGAGAGGGAGGGAGGGGGACAGAGATTGAGAAAGACAGAGAGAGAAAAAGAGAGAGAGAGAGAAAAAGAGAGAGGGAGGGAGAGAAAGACAGAAAGGGAGAGAGAAAGAGAGAGGGAAAAAGAGTGAGAGAAAGAGAAAGAGAGAGAGATACTGACAAGGGAAAAAAAGGAGAGAGATATAGTGCTGTAGAAAATAATGTGGTGTACTGCACTTACGCGGCATGGAGATGCCACTGGGTGGTGGTGGTGGTGGTGGTGCCGCCGGTGGTGGTGATGGTGGTAGGACTGTGGGAAAAGAACATTTTCCATCAAAATCATTTGGAAACAAATAAACTGTATAAATCTTGAACAGAGCCTCCATAACATCAAAAACAAACACAGACAGAGGGAGAAAAAGAAAGAGGGAGGGGGGGAGAAGGAGGGGGAGAGGGAGAGAGAAAGACAGAGAGAGAAAAATAGAGAGAGAGAGAAAAAGAGAGAGGGGGGGAGAGAAAGACAGAGAGAGATAAACAGAGGGAAAAAGATAGAAAAAGAGAGAGAAAGAGAGGTGGGGAGCGAGGAGGAGAGAGAGGAAGAAAGACAGAGAGAGAAAAAGAGAGAGAGAGAGAG
>JAUIMM010000241.1:30000-32500 GCA_031769625.1 Taudactylus pleione
AGAGGAAGGGGGAGAGGGAGGGGGAGAGGGAGAGAGAAAGACAGAGAGTTAGAAAAAGAGAAAGGGAGGGAGACAAAGACAAAGGGAGAGAGAAAGAGAGAGAGAGAACGAGAGAGACTTACAAGGGAAAAAAAGGAGAGAGATACAGTGCTGTAGAAAACAATGTTGTGTACTGCACTTGTGTGGCATGGAGACGCCACTGGGTGGTGGTGGTGGTGCCGCCGGAGGTGGTGATGGTGGTAGGACTGTGGAAAAAGAACAGTTTCCATCAAAACCATTTGGAAACAAATAAACTGTATAAATCTTGAACAGAGCCTCCATAACAACAAAAACAAACACAGACATAGGGAGTAAAAGAAAGAGGGAAGGGGGGAGAGGGAGGGGGGGAGAGGTAGTGGGGGGGAGAGGGAGGGGGGAGAAGGAGGGAGGGGGAGAGAGAGATAAAGACAGAGAGAGAAAAAGAGAGAGAGAAAAAGAGAGAGGGAGGGAGAGAAAGACAGTGAGGGAGAGAGAAAGAGAGAGGAAAAAAGAGAGAGAAACAGAGAGAGAAAGAGAGGGAGGGGGAGAGGGAGGGAGAAAGACAGAGAGAGAAATAGAGAGGGAGAGAGAGAGAAAGAGAGAGGGAGGGAGAGAAAGACAGAAAGGGAGAGGGAAAGAGAGAAGGAAAAAGACAGAGAAAAAGAGAGAGAGAGACTGACAATTCAAAAAAGGAGAGAGATACTGTGCTGTAGAAAACAATCTGGTGTACAGCACTTACGTGGCATGGAGACGCCACTGGGTGGTGGTGGTGGTGGTGCTGGTGGTGCCGCTGGTGGCAGGACCGTGGAAAAAGAACAGTTTCCATTAAAACCATTTGGAAACAAATAAACTGTATAAATCTTGAACAGAGCCTCCATAACAACAAAAACAAACACAGACAGAGGGAGAAAAAGAAAGAGGGAGGGCGGAGAGGGAGGAAGGGAGAGGGAGGGAGGGGGAGAGGGAGAGAGAAAGACAGAGAGAAAAAGAGAGAGAGAGAGAAAAAGAGAGAGGGAGGGAGAGAAAGACAGAAAGAGAGAGAGAAAGAGAGAGGGAAAAAGAGTGAGAGAAAGAGAAAGAGAGAGAGATACTGACAAGGGAAAAAAAGGAGAGAGATATAGTGCTGTAGAAAACAATGTGGTGTACTGCACTTACGCGGCATGGAGACGCCACTGGGTGGTGGTGGTGGTGCCGCTGGTGGTGGTGATGGTGGTAGGACTGTGGGAAAAGAACAGTTTCCATCAAAATCATTTGGAAACAAATAAACTGTATAAATCTTGAACAGAGCCTCCATAACAACAAAAACAAACACAGACAGAGGGAGAAAAGGAAAGAGAGAGGGGGGAGAGGGAGGGTGGGAGGGAGAGAGAAAGACAGAGAGAGAAAAAGAGAGAGAAAGAGAAAGAGAGAGGGAGGGAGAGAAAGACAGAGAGGGAGAGAGAAAAAGAGAGAGACAGAAAAAGATACAGTACTGTACTTACGCGTTCAGAGGCCAGGGAGCTGTGTCTCGGGTTGCTCCTGTTTGAATTTTTTTACTGTGTTTTTAAGAAAAAAACGATTATACGGTAGAAAAGCTAACACCTCCAATACAAACACACAAAAAATGAGAGTGATACAGTAGAAGACAATTTACAGTACTGTATACTGTAGTAGTGTAAGGTACAGTACTTACACGGGCAAAAACCCAAAATTGGGCCAGTGGGGGCTCGCGACAGGGCTTTCCTTGTTGCAGAACTAAGGGGGGGGGAAACAGACTGTTCCTGTTACACAAGTACAGTAGAGAAAGAATTACAGTAGGGCCTGATTCAGATCCGCGCGCAACCAGGTCGATTGTCTGGCAGTGCGCACGCGAACCCCGGAGCAAGTGAGATGGGTCTTTGTAGTACGGGAGGGAGAGAGAGACACTGTGAAAGTAAAAAAAAGGAGTGCGATCCAGTAGAAGACAATGTAAAGTAGTGTACGGTACAGTACTTACACAAAATGGATTGCCTGCGTTTCCAGTCCTCTATGGGAGGCTGGTTCCCTTCTGTACCTTGCACTGTGTGTAAAAAAAATTGTCATTTTGCATGAAAACAATATGGAAAAATGTAAATAATTCAGCCTGACAGTACTATTACTACTGTATGATTACACTTTAATGACAGTGTACTGACAGTACTAATACTACTGTATTATTACACTTTAATGACACTGTATTTACTGTACAGTGTGGGACATAGGCATTAGACCAGGTACTGTATACAGTATATGAGGCGATATTGTTCGTCACAGTGCCGGTGTTGTCAAGTGTACCCTATGTACACTTGCTGGTGCCGGCAGCGAAGAAAGACAAGGGGGTGGGAGGGTTAACAATATCCAGAGATTGACCTGCATGTACAGCCCACTGCGGATAATGTTGATGCCTTGGGGGAACGCACACACGCATCCTTGGTGATACTGTACACACTAGATGATATGAACAACACTGTATAATGTACTGTAC